>CAHIKZ030001195.1:0-40000 GCA_903632075.3 Acanthosepion pharaonis
AGATTGCCAGGGCTGGCCTGATGAAAAAAAGGTATGTGTACTTTTAATGAAATTGTGTCCATCAAAGCATGAAAAATATTATAATTTCAGTATCTGTCTATATTTCCGAGATGAGGTATTATGTACACTATTTACATTGTTCGGACTATCATCCTCATCTTTGTTGCCATATTTATCCAACCACCTGAAGAAGGCTGGAGCGTACAAAGACTAAAATGTTGTGATAAATATGGCAACAAAGAGAATGGAAATAATCGAATATCTCCATCAATATATTATAATTTTATTTTACCTGAAAAATCATGAAATATTATGTTTGATGAAACTTAATTTTGCCTAAAATTTTCAGTGAAAGAAACTCCCTATTTCATACATGTTGACAATGCATAAATCTCACAAAAATGATGAAGATGAATGAATTATCTCCAGATATGTTTAATTTTTGTCCAAGGGTTAACTTTGAGTAAAAACAAGTTTGCATATTCTAACAAATTGAGCAGGACCCAAAATTAAGCTTACAAACAGTGATATAACAATATCAAAAGAATCTAAATTTTTATGTACTCATAAAAAGTGAAACTAGATGGTAACATTTAAAACACATACAAATATTCTAGAGGATTATGAGTTCAAATTCAGTGAGGAGAAATGTCAGTTTTTCAGGAGCAATATAAAATACTTCGGACAATTAATTTATGCAAATGTATGTAGACCAGACCCATCAAGGACAAGCATTATTAAAAATACGCCAGCCCAAACAAAAGTTGCTACTTTACAATCATTTCTAGGGTTTGCAAGCTATTACAATCTTTATGTGCCAAACATGCATAAAATGAGAGCACTGTTAAATAAATTATTGAAAAAAGGTGTGGTGTAGAATTGGTCTGAATTCAAAAAATTTTGAAGACATAAAAAACATGTTAACATCTGAATTATCATTTATGCATTTCAATAATAGTAGCATCAGATGCTAACAATTATGACACTAGAGATGTTATCTGTTATAAATTCAAAGATAGTAAAATAAATGCAGTTTCATCTGGAACATTAAGAGTGACAGAGAAAAATTAGAGTCAAATCGATAAAGAAGTGCTAGCCATTATTTTTAGCAGGGAAAAGATTTCACAGAATGATATGCAGTAGGAAATTTATTCTGCAAACAGATCACCACACATTATTGATTATTTTTGTATTCCAACACATACTGCCAACAGGTTGCAATGTTGAGGAATGATTTTACTAAACTATGATTTTAAAACATTATTTACCATCAAAGAAATTGGGAATTGCAGATGGTTTGTCCAGATCAATAGCAAAATTTAAGGAAGCTTTTGAGGATACAGTGATTGCTTTTTTAATATATGAAAATGAGATAAAGTGAAATTAAATTACATTCCAAGAAGGATGACTACATTTTGAAAATGATGAATAATATAAAAGTGAGAAACATCTCATTTGTTAGTCAACATGAATCATGTGTTTTTCTGTTGTGCAATATAATTATGATAAATGGCACAATTGTATAAGACTAAAGATTGGGGTTTTCATCACTTCAGTCCTGAAAAACAGCAGAAAAAGGGTCCAAAATGAGCATTTTAGGGTCAAAACACCAACATTATAGTAACTTGAAAACCATTTGGGAAAATGCTAACCTAAAATACTGAGAGATCACCAGAAATTTGTTAACTTTATCCGACTACTGAACCATAATATTCATTATGCTCAAGAATTTGGGGTAAGATCCCATTTCAGTCTAATATACAATCAAAAATAAAATAGAATGAGTACTAAAAACTCATGGACCATGAAAATCTTGACCAATTTCATTTGTGCATGATGTATTAGCCAGAATATATTATCCCACCAAGACACCAAAGATTCAAATACAATACTTCAAGATTGAAGGTGTAACATGGGGTCTTTATGAACTTACTGGTAATAAGAATATGATTGAAGGCTGGGAGTAGGGCTAAATTTGAAATAGGAAGAGAAACACAAGTTATGAATATGATAAAATTGAAAATTCAACTTTAAACAAACTTGGTCACAACATCACAGAGCTGAATTCCTATTTTAAGAAGCCCTTTACCAGTTTGTTTATGTACAAATGATTTCTCAATGTGCATGTCATGTTCCATTCCTTGGAAACATTCCACTCACCATCAATATCACATGCAACAATGGATTCAGGTTTCAAAATGCCTCTGTCTGGTTTTGCAGGGTGTTTTTATTTCAAATGAGATGATTTCTGAAGTCTATGAAGATATTCCACTGTCTATATGACATCAGAATGTTTCTTAATGCAAGCTGCTAAGTACCATGTGTCTGCATCACCTTCAGTAATCAAGGTGACATAATTCATCCAAAACACAATATCATTCTAGTCATCCTGTGGAAGAACTGGTTTGGAATGAAAGAAGTAACTGTTTTGGATTCTTGTCAGATGGCAATGTAACATATTCAGACACGAGATCATTGCCTGAAAGAAGTGCACATTAATTCAGCAACTGTTCATTATGATTAATATTTGGTGATCCTGAACATATCCAGGTGTTGAAAGATATCTGATTTGTGAGTACTGTGGTAATATGACAACTTGATATGAACAATCTTTTCAACAATATCATGATTTGCCTTCAGAATATCATAAATTTCTTCAACACTGGTTGCTGGCCCATTCCAACTTTTGCAAAGTGGAAAACATTTTTGGGTGTACCTCGATGATTTCTTTCCTTTCTCAATTTTAAAAATGATGTGTGCTCAGCAGCGTCAACACACATCATTTTTCAAAATTTGATGCACTATTTCTGTGGTTAGTTCATAAACCTTGACATCAGGGTAATTAACAACATAAGAAAATGTAATGCTAATTTCAATTCAATTAATTTGAACTGCAAATTTGACAGACATCATGATCTGAAAAATTCATTCAAGTGTCCCTGAAAAAGTTGAAACATGTCATCTAGGTTCTGAGTATTGAAAATTTGAGCATGAAACCAAATCAACAGTCACCATATCAACTCGCAATAATACAGACCTTCACATATGATAACAAAATCAATCTGATCACTGATTGTATTCCCATTCAACATCATCTTCCAACTTCCTGTTTTTACCAAATTTTTCAAAACTTTACTGTTTGGATGCAACATGGCCCTGAAACTTCCTGTTTCAATGACCTCTTAATTTTGGCCTCCAAAATGTGACATATCAGATTTTAATTCTGACACATTAGAAGGATGAGGAGCCATGCAAATAGCATTCACCTTAGTTTGAAGTGGTTTCGTGCCTTCATTACACACTGTCTTACCTAAATATTGTAGTTCCTGTTTAAGGAACTGACACTTGGCACCATTTAATTTCACATCATATTCAATAAAATGAGCAAACACGGCCTTTAAGGCCAGGACTAAGTATGAATCATTATCAAATTTTCCTGTTGTAAGTCACAACAATTTACTTACATTCAAGGAAAGTGATGTTCTTATATTACTATTTTCTGGATTCACTGAGGACCAAAATCACATATTTCAGTTTTTTTGTTTTTTTAAGCTTTACGCCCCAAGCAAGGCGTGAAGCCACTAGCATGCAGGGGGTTGCAGAAGATTTGGAGCAAGAGCGAATGGGAGTGATAGAAGAAAGGATGAGGAGAGGATAGTGGGTAGATCAAGGTAACTGGAGGTGTCGATGACATTACATTTGAATAGTGGAGATTATAGCTCAGGGGAAACAGTAATAAGGAAGAGTGTTCCACAGGCGAGAGGTGAGGTATGAAGCTATTGGAGTAGAAGAGATGGCTACATTTAAAAGTTTCTACAGTGTAAGGGGGGGAGCGGGGATGCCAGCCTTGTAGGGCGCTTAATTCATGGAGTCTGGGAACCAGAAAGCAGCTCATCGGAGCAATTACCATGAAAGTATTTGTAGAAGAAAGACAGAAAGAAAAGACGCGTCTGTTGAGAGTGACTGTAGATGAGATGCCAGATCAGGGCCAATTATATTACATATCTGTCTCTGGATCTTGTCAAGAACTCCGAGGTAAACAGAAGGTGCCCCAGACCATATGGCAGCAATACTCCATGCAAGGCGAATGGTTGATTTGTATATTTGAAGTATCGATTCGGGAGAAAAATTTCCTGGCGCCGCACAGAGTGCTAACTTTCCTTCTGGTGGATGAAGCAATTGACTCAATGTATTTGTTCCATCTCAGGTCAGCAGTCAACATGAGACCGAAGCAGACGAGGGAGTTGCTCTCAAGATGTTGACTATCAGACATTCTAATGGGGGCAGGGAAGGATCTCTATGGTGATTAATAGAGAGTAGTTTAGTTTTTGAGGCGTTAAAGTTGACCATCCAATTCTTGCCCCCTGTTAACAACCGATTGGAGGTCCATTTCAAGACGCACTGCCAGGTTAGTTTGTCACCCGACACTAGATTTGTTTTTGAGGCAGGAGTAAATTGTAGTGTCGCCCACGTAGATGCCAACAGGAATCTATGGGCGTCAGGAAGGTCGTTGATGAAAATAAGGAATAGAGTGGGGCCAGGATGGAGCCTTCAAACACCTAGATTCGTGGGATAGGAACTGGAGAAGAATCCGTTGAGAAGCGACCTTCAATTCCACGGTTTGACAGAATGATTGTAAAACAATCGATCTGTAATACCATAACCCTGGAGACTTATGGAAGAAGGCTGGCATGCCAAACCCTATCAAACGCTTTGGAGATGTCGGGGGCCATAACAAAGCCTCACCATTATTTTGAAGGGCTTGGTAGGCGGTTTCAGTGATGGCTGTAAGCACATCAGCTGTAGATCAGGCGTGGCGGAAACCATATTGCTTGTCTGAGCAGATCATGGGATGTAAGGTGGTTAACCGCTTCGCATTGATAGGGGCTTCAAGACTTTGCTGAAGAGGGGTAGGAGACTAATAGGACAGGGGGTCAGAGGGTCTCCAGAGTTCTTAAAGACAGGAACAATGGATGAGAACTTCCAGCAGTCAGGAAAAACAGGATTCCTTAAGGCAGTAATTATATAGTTTAGAGAGGCGGGGGCTAGCTCAGGTGTGCATTTCTTCAAGACAATGGCTGGTATGCCATCTCCACCACTAGCCTTGTGGGGGTCTAAATTGGGGATAATGCCCAATACCAATGACGGGGTTATGTGTAACCCGCTCAATAGGGCCTCAGTTCTTAGAGGGAAGTCTGGTCTGGGTTCATTGAATTAAATGAGAATTTCCGAGCAAAGCATTCAGCCTTGTTGGTAGAGGAGGTCAGGACCTCAGCAATTCATCAAAAATGCTTTAAATTGAAAATCAGATTTTAATTTTTTCTAGTATCATGTTTCAAAAAAAGAAAAAAGGTATAAACAGAATTCAAACATAGTTCCTCATAACCCTTACCCCTAGTGTTACTGAAAATAATAAGTATTTTTCTATGATAAAGTACTGATGTATATTGAAACAGTAATAATTCCTGCTTCCTTGAAAAAGAGAATTTTAAAGCAGTTTCATGTTGGCTATTCTGGAATGTCAATAATGAAATCCCTTATGAGAAGTTACGTATATTGGCCTATAGGCTATTCAAAATTTGCTTAAGTCATGTTGAGGTTGTAGTCTAGTGGCAAAATTATCACCTGTATAATAAATAAAATATAATCATTTTCATTATGAAGTGGCCATTCTCTGCCTTAATTTTTATCTCTTCTAATGTAATTAGCAGATCTCTCACAGTATTATATTATTTCGCTTTTGGCCCTAATCGACGCAATTACTATGTCTTCTAGCATCTTGGTACTAATTGAGACAAACTGTCCACATGACTTAACTTCTTAGTAGAAATTCCATCTTGTAATTATAATTTAATAGGAACATTCCCCCCAGAACTATGGTCAATGGTCCATTTGAAGAATAAATTCCCATCCATGTAAGAACTTGGGGAATTTCTTCATTGCAATTTCTTTCTCTATTTGACTGCAGCTTCCTTCAGCTGTAGTTAACGATCTTGAAGCATGCACTTCATTGATCTATCATCATACTTATGTAATACCACTGCTCCAATCCCTGTATCACTTACATCAGATGCAACGATAATTTTCAGGTTAGGGTCAAAATGAGTCTGTGATAGGTCTGATGTTAATACTTACTTAATCTGCTAGAACGCACTTTGACATTTTTCTGTCCAGTTCCACTTGATCCACTTCTTCAGTAGATTATTTAATGGTGCTCTCCACTTGTGCATATTAGGTATGTATGTATGGTAATAGTTTGCAAAATCTAAGAATGCTTGTAGTTTTGTAATATTAGTTGGTGCAGGCATATCCTTTATTGTGCTTGCTCTTGCAGAATCCAGTCGTCTACCAGTCCCATCAATAATCTGCCCTAGATATTTGAGTTCGGATATGAACAACTCACACTTTTCTTCACTTATTTTGAAGCCATAATCTTTGATTCTTTCAAAGACTTTCTTTAAATCTTCAGCATGTTCTTTTTGGGTTTTGCTTTTTACCAAATATACCTGAGGACAACAAACCCAGCCAGCATTATTTGTTGGAATATAGCTGGTGCAACCTTTACACCAAAAGGCAAATGGTTGAATTTATATAACCCTCTATGGGTGCTGATAGTAGTAATTTTGAACAGTCTTCATCCACCTGTATTTGTAAGTATGTGTCTGAGAGGTCCAATTTTGAGAAAAATATTTCTTCTGGACTAGATAACAGGTAATTATGCCGTTTCAAACTTTTGTTTAGGTCCGTCAAAAAGTCAGCACACACTCATATTCTGTTGTTCTGCTTCTTAACATAGACTGTCAGTGCTGCCCATTTGGTAGAGTCTATTCTTGATATTACTCCCAAATTCTCCAGCCTGTCCAATTCCTTGTTGATTGGATCTACAGCCGCAAAGGGTACACTTCTTTTTGGTTTAAATGTAGGCGTTACATTGTCTTTCAACTGAAGCTTGACTTTTACTTTCATGCACATACCAAGACCTTCAGAAAAAGCTTCTGAAAAAAGTCTTTTTCAGTTCACATTTCAGTTTTTCATTTGCTGTATTAGAACTGGCAACAATAGTTATGTTATTACAAAATGAGTTAATAGGTATGCCCCACAGATCAAACAATGCCATCCAATCTGTACCTAACAGATTAGGAGTCTTTTTCAACAAAAATACTACTGTTTTTCTGGTCTCCCCAACAAACAAAATGTTACTGCTGAATTTGCCTGAGGTTCCATAAGCGATTTTCTCAGAAGTTAATAATCCGGGTTTACCCATATTCTTCAAAGTCTACTTGTTAATAATAGTAATATCTGATTCTGTGTCTAACTGCAACTTAATTTTCACATCATTTGCATGAAAACATATCTGTGAAAACATATCTGCAAATTTGTCTTTTGGGTTTCTTATTATTACTGCATGTATTATTTCTATTCATGTGTTTTATTTATTCTCCATCTTTTGGATCTGCAACATGCACTCTTGTGTCCAAATTTCCTACACTCATAAAATTTCTGGTTTCTGAAGAAACAATCCTTTTTAAAATGCTTACCACAACAGCCGTGGCAAATATTAAGTACTGAGCAGGTTTTGTAGTCTTCCTTTATAGTTTTATCAGGATTTGGAAAATGTTTGTAATTTTTCCTTTTAGTTGGTTGAACACTGTGAACCTGTGAATTTTTTTTTTTCTTCAATCCTTAAATTCACAATAGAGAGTTAATTTTGAATCCATTTCCAGATTAGAAACAGCGAATTCTGGTCTCCAAATATTTTTGGTAGTGTTAGGACAGTCTCATCAAAAGTTATTTCTTCCGGCTTCTTCAGCAAAATATAGTTTACATATTTTTTGTGTTCAGCAGGGGATAATTTCCTCAACAATAATAAAATTTTTTCTCATCACTCCAATGCACACAATCCCTTTTAAAGATTCCTTCATATCTTCTATAGTATGATGGGAAAATTATTCCTTCATCCGGATTGTACAGAAACTCAGTGATTGAATTAGTGATAACATCAAGAGTAAATGAATCTGAAGTTATTGTTTCCATCGTTTTAGTGAACAACTTGAAAAACTTTTGTTGCTGTAATTGTAATTGCAACTGCTTTTCATGGTGCTGTTTTTGTTGCTGTAATTGTACTTTCTGTTGTTGCAGCATTTGAAACATAAGAGCCTTTAATTCTTTCATTTTTTTCTGCTGAACTTTTTGCAGATTAATTTTTTCCATCTGTGTAAGTTCAACAAATCCTCATGAATCCTTGTCATCATTTTTATGATTCTTTGTGAATCCTCATTGTCACTTTTGTGATGTTTGACGTCTTCACTTGTTATGTCAAATGAAAGCTCGTTATCACTTCAAAAAATGCTCGTTGTAGTTGAGACTTTGTGATGATTGTACTGGCAGTAACGCCTTCCAATAATATCTGCACTAGTAATACTTGTTCAAGTAGTAATTGCAAAAATAGTATAATGATGAGAAGAATATAAATCTTATAATAGTAAAGTGGATAAACAAGAAAGAAGAACCATGATTGTAAAGTAAATACGAAACTTATTATTTATTCACTTCCTTTATGATCACGTGATCTACTTAATAATGGAATCGCCCATGTTACTCACTGGCAATCTCATTTCAAACCAGTGTCAGTAGCGACACTTCCTCTTATACAACAAAACCAATTAAAACCAAGATATGACAAGGAAATAAAACCCCAAAAAAGAGATTTACCTATGGAAGTGCTATATGATACATTTGACTTGTCAACTCCAATACATGAACACACTGTGTTAGTAAAAGAAAAATGAATTCAGGAGAAGTGTTGGAAGTGAACCCCAAAAGAAGAAAATACATATTCAAAAGAGAATAAAGGATTCTTCTCTAAATTAATGGATGATTATGGACTCATCCATTCACACTGAGTAGGATTTTTGCTCATAGGAACAGGTATTGCAAAGTGGGTTGCGAGGCATAGCATTGAGTTGTATGCATTGCCACACTATAATATTCGCAATTATTGTATTGATAATCCATATCCCTCATGTGGTTAAACATTTATTTACTAATCTTGTGTCCCAGTGTTTTTCTTACAATATTATTAAGCAGAAACTATGAGCTTGTATGAGCATTATAAGATTGCAAAATAAGATTTCTTTGCATCTACAAGAAAATATTTACAAAGATTATAATATGCTTACTTACTTTTCATATGGGTAAGGGGCTAAAAACTGATCTAGTTCTTTTTTATTCAGTTCATAACATTCCATCTCTTCCAAACTGATTGAATCCATCTTAATATCTAAAAAATAAAATAAAAAAAAATGAAAAAGTTAAAATAAATTCTGGAATTTTGCTAATATTTTATATTACATAATATTAATTTCTGAAAAGGCGTCCAGTCATAACAATTTTTCACTTTCAGTGGCTTTGAACAATTCTATACAATAAATGCTTCATCTTATGTACTCAATGAAAATAAATATTTTTTATTTCATTTCTTGAATATTTCACTAAATCTATTTAAATATTAATCAAATACAAATGAGTACATTACGTCAATAAAGAGGGAATGCATATTGATCTTGTTTGAAGATAAACAGTCAGTTGGTCCTCTTGACTTTTGTTCTTTAATCAGGTTTTTGTGAATAGATAAGTCTTCTCCATCACAATATGAAAATGTCACAGTCATACAAATTCAGCCTCTGTGCAATTTCAAAATATCAAAGAGGATTTGATAGTAAAACTTTAATATCCCAGTTTGATAGAAAATCTATTTTTCAGCTTTGTTCTTCTTTTACATTCCGTTCAAAGAGTTTTATTTTTTCCAGCTTATATTCATATACTCCATGATTTTTGAACAAGAGACTATTCCTAGATGCTGATTAAGTTTGTTATATTCAATTGGAAAGTTAAGATAATATTGTATATTCCAACATCTCAATGTTTATGACTATTAAGGATATTTTGTATGCTTTACTGAAATAAATTCACGAAATCATGGAATATTTTATCCCAACACAAAATCTATTTTACCAATATGGTAACCAAATTTTGCAACATAAATTTCACTCAGTCTATCAAGAGAAAGCACAACAAAAAAGAATAGCACAACCATGACAGTTTTATTTGAAGTTACTCCACTCAAGATGATTTGAAATTTAAACTTCAAATTATTTTGTACTTAACAAATATTTGCCTTCATCCCAGAAGTGGGTTTGGTTTAAGAGAAAACTAGTTTTAAATCTGATCAAAAATTGCTCTTCTCCATGTGATCAATTTATAACCTCTTAGTTACTATAGATTTTCAATTTAGAACCTTTTAGATAATATAACAAATCATTTATTATTATACTCAAAATGATACATAATTCTCCAAGTTAATTCAAAATGTAGGTAATAATGATGGAGATCACAATGAAAATTATTTTTATGAATATCAACAATTTCCTCCCAAAATTTATAGCATTGAAAAATGAAATGTCAATTGAATAAAAACAATAATCTTTTTTTCAACTCACCTTCTAAGTGTTTGTCCCATTTCTTCACTAATATCTCCTTCTGCTTGAATTCATAGAAGAAACCTGTTCGAGGAGCAAGATCTCCAAATCTGCTTTTAGCACTAGAAATTCCAGGTGAAAATAAATTGGAAATTCAATATTTTAAAGTCCATTTGCATCAACAATTATAACAATCATGTATTTAAATCCTGATACAAGATGATTTGATAGAAATGTTTGAAACAGAGTAATATTTTTATATTAGCAATTAAGAATTTGTTGAGCTTGAAGACAAAATAGATTTCTATGGAAAGAAAAGCAACACTAGATAAATGAGAACTATATTGAAAATGATATCATATATATAAAATTGAATATTTAGATAAGCAATATTTTATGATAGATATTTGTAATGGATAAAATTTAATGTTAATCAAACTATTATGTTTTGCATATTTCTATTTTTAAAGGAAAGTAATGATTAAATGCAAAAAAAAACCCCCAAAAACAAAAAAAAAACCTTTAATTCCTATTGTTTCAATAAATAGGACAGGTACATGCAACCATGCAAGGGGGTGCTGAAAATTTATTGGCCTAATCTTGCCAAAAACGAATATTATAAAATTCAGTAATGGAAAATTTGTTAATTTTGAAAAAGAGATTTGATTTTTATCAGACTTTTAAAATTAGAAGAATCAGATTTATTAACCTGTGGTGTCTAGAAAATTTGGTAATTTTGACAAGGTAGAAAAATTCAGTAACTAGAAAATAAGTTGATTGAAAATTAACTTTAGGGGCATTCTGGTGTGGGGATTTGAAAATTGTGGGGTTCAGTTAAAACCCCACTACATCAAGGTCAACACTTGATTTTCTGGATGGGGGCAATTATTATTTAATAAAAAAAAGTAGTAAATAAATTAAGTTTTAGATAGTTATTTTTTTAAAGAAAAAAACTACATCAATACATTTTTATAGTAAAGAAAAAAATTACCCCAAATATGTTTTTTGAACAGAAAATCATTTTTTCAAGAAATTTTTTCATAGCATGAAATTTTCCCAAAAATTACTAAATTAAAGAAACATAAAAAAACAAAGCTGACATTCAAGCATTAAATTGTTCAAGAAAGTTTAGTCAATAACTTTTCATTTGGTTTTCATATCAGCCAACTGAAATCTACTTAAGTAGAGATTGATTAATAGACATATCACTACTAAACAACAGACACAGTTAGTTCTATTTTAGAAATAATTCAGACTGGCAAATTGAATAGTTGGTGAACTTATTTCAGTGAATTAATAAATTTTATTTATATTCATTTTTCTATAAGGTCTTATGATAAATTTATTTACTAGTAATAAATAAAAATGAATTTATGTTTTTGACATGCACAACCTTTGAATTTGGGACCAAAATATGAGCAGTTGCTAACCAATTCAATATTATTCCTTGAAATGTACATCCAAGAAAAGTAGCATAGCTCCTTCTTGGAACAAAACCTGAGCTGTTTCTTGATCCATTTACCTAAAAGGGAAAGAAAATGAAACAGGAGAAACATTCACAAAATGTTTGATGGTTGCATAATTTACAATTATCATCATCTTTAATTTTCTATCATGAAAGTTCTCATTTTTAAAAAATTCTGGAGAACAGGAATTATGCCCTCTCTGTTTCACAGTAAATTTTTGTGACTGGAGGGTTTAAAATGAATTTAAAAAAATGAAAACACATTCTTGTAGATTTCTTTCTAGCTTTAATTGAAAGATGAAGGATTAAATTAGGTACACTCATGAGATCACTAAAAAAGAGCATAGCAGTTTTGATGAAAATATGCCAAACCCTGGATGAAAAAAAATTTTATATGCACTAAATGTTAATGTTATTATTAAGAGGTTTGTCATTACATAAGTATCCACGAGATTATTTTTTTTACATTTTTAATGAAAAATTTCCTAAAGCACACGAAAACAAATTTTCATTAAAAATGTTGTTTTTTTTTTTTGAGTCAAAATTGACAGATAATCAATCATGGCATCCTTTTTTTCCATTTTATAAAAAAATGGAAATCTGTTTGAAATTCTTTTAAAATCAATTATTATTTTTTCAAAACTTATTTTAAGAAAATCAGATATTATAATGTTTACCTAAAATATTTTAAACCAAACTTAACTTAGTTTCTGTGCAATTTAAAAGATGTAGTTTCAAAATAAAAATAAAGTAGGTCATGTTCTTTCGTGTCACTTGACAGGTGTTGAATGACATATTGACAGATTCTGTGAGGATAATTTGTTCTACGGAAGTAGAAAAGTGAAGTTATTTACATATTAGTGAACAAATTATTTACCTCATTATTTTTAAGGAAAACTTTCAGTGCTCTATTTTTTTTTTTTCTTTCAATTCTTTTACGTTTACAATGCTTTATGGAAAAAATAAAGAAATTAAAATAAGACTGTTTAAGATTAAAAAGATTAAATTTCATAAGAAAGGTATCTAATTAATTTATAGGTACCTGTGAAATTTTTATCAGAAGTGTACAGAAAAATACTATAATTTTATGTACATTTATTACATTTTACTGTTTTATTTGTATTTTCATTCATTTTATTAATTTTGATATTTCATTTATGGAAAAATGTCATAACTGAGATTAATATAAAATAAATAAATATATATATATATAAATTTCATAAATGATACTGATACTTGTAGGTACAATTCTCAGTTGAAATTGAAAAAAATTGAAATTAATTTTCTCCACAAGTGTTTTGCAAAAGTAAATGCCTTAACATCGAGAACAATGCTTAACTCAAATAATGCAACTTAATTGTATTCTGGTTGGTCTTTTGCACTTTATAATTACAGCCCGATTATAAACACAAAATTACATTTCTTAATTAATGCGGATCTTCTGATTAGTCAAAACGATACAATTTACAACGCGCTAAAAAAAAAGATCTATCTCATAAGGACACTTATGAAAGCAAATGCAGCTTTTAACTAATTTTATAATATTTTAACAACTTAAAAACCTATTATAATTAAAGAAATAACAAATAATTGTATTAAAAATTCATTTTTCATTGAAAACATTTTTTGCTTTCAGAAAATATTGTCCATATTCATAAAAGCAAATAAAAGCATTTGAAATTAAAAATATCTTTGTTTTATTGAGTTTTGTATGTTACAATTAGAGCTATTGATTTTCAGGTAGGAGGAGTCCAATTAAAAAAAAAAATGATTTGCATTCCTCAAATGGAGGACAACTCTTACACACTACCTTTTCATAATGCCACATTTAGGTTACCATAGATGAAAAATGAGAATGATTAAATTAGAAATTAAAAAATTATTTAAAAAATATCATAGTAAAATGACTTCAATTTTGGATTTGTACATTTCATTCCCACTTAATTACAATATCACCCAAAATAAAGAAAGTAATTCAGAATTTTAAACGATTTTTAAATTATTATAAATTATTATAATTAAAATTTTGGAAAAATGAAAGTCTTGTAAAAATTCATTATTCATTGAAATTTTTTTCTTAAGGAAATAGTGTCCTTTAACTTATTTACAAAAGCAATTAAAAGCTTTTCTAATTAAATAATGTCACAGTTTGATTACATTTTTTAGTTTACATTTGGAGCAAATTTTTAGTACAAATAGTAAAAAAAAGTCTGGAAAAAAAAACGCACATTCTTCAAGGAGTTTGACTTTTAACTGATAACAAAATTTAATTTCACATTTCATGAAATTAAGTAAAAGGATCATTGATGCTGACATGACTATCATAAATTTGATAAAATAAATTATTACAATTAATTTATTACATATTGGTAGCACCTTAAAAAATTCTTCCCAAAATCTGGCCACTTCTAAAATCTGACCAAACATCAGACTTTCTTTATTTTGAAAAACTTTTCAAAACCCTTAAAAACAATTTCCAGCAACTGTAGCAATTCAGTTTTCTAAATAGTTACTTTATCAAAAAGTTTTTGCCACCATAAAATAAATTGAAGAAATTGTTTATGTTAGTTAAGGAAAAAAGAAGTTAGTTTCCTAAAATATGGGATTGGAATATTATTTGTAAAAATGAATTTCCAACAGATCTTATTTGCAGTTAACACTTTCAAAGCCTTTTCGGTATGAATATTTTTTTCATTGACGTGTATAGGTCACAAAACAAGAATATATTTCTCGGATAATAAACATTGTAGAATGTAGATAAAGTAAGGTGTGCGGAGGTTAACATGAGTACAAGATGCGAATTTCAAAAAGGGGAACGTTATGTAATTAACATCGAAAATGTTTAATAATGAACGCATTAAGAAGAGAACAATTGTTTTCTTTTGTAAATCAATCAATTTAAGTTTAAATTTGAAGAAAAAAAATAATTGTGAACTGAAAAGAATCTACAGCGAGATTTTATACTAAATGCAACACAATAGTAAATCGGAAATGAAGTCAATTGACATTATCATACTTTTTCATTTTCATTGATATCTCTTTTTGTACGTTCGAATATCACAAAAATGAACATTTAAAATGGAAAAACATTCATTTACGACAGAATAAAAGGAACCAACATTTTGATTCCTGATTAAAGGACTTTCAAAATTTTCTATACTATAAAATCTCTAGTCTCACTTCTAGCTTTATACTGCAGTCAGCTAAAAATTAAAAAAATTAAAATACAAACCTCAATCGACTTTTCGTTTGCATCGAAAATTCAGGGGAGACAAATTATCATTCGGTGAATACTGTAAACATGTCCCTGATTTTTTACCCCATTTTGCTAACGTTTTGTCTTGAAACAAAATTTCTCTTCTGAATTAATGAGCAGTAACAAGAATCAGTTGACTAGTACTACAAAAATACAAACTTTTTTTTTACAATCCGCAACTGAAGCTCACATTTACAAAGGTCTACAAAAACGCTCAAAAAATCAGCATGACATGATGATGAAAACATGCTTCAAACCACGTAATGGAAACATCGTCAACAAAATCGTTTGTTATGCTATTGTAGCGACTGCTATGTTTTTCCACGCCCACATTTTATTCGTTTGCGATTGGCTAATAAATCAATACTGCCTTTCTATAGGACAATTTAGCCATCTCAGTCGTTGTAGAGGAGACTTTCCCTGAAGAAGGGAAGGGCGGAAGTATGTGTTTCACACATCTCTATCCGATTCTCCTGTACCGACTCTCTGTACTTCCACTCCCGTATGCCAGACTAATTTTATTAGTACGGGTCTTGTTCTCTTTCTTGTGGAGAGACAAGGCCCCTATGGTATCTCGCGAGATCTGTTGCCTTCATCCCTCTGAGGGCGGTCTGGGTATGCCTAGCATTGAGATTCGTCAACATATGCTTCGCATCACCTTTCTAGACCGAATGTGTCGCGGATCGGATGAGGTGGGCGCCTTCTAGAAAGAAGACGTCCGTAAACATTTCCCATCCATGAGAAGTGTGCGCTCGTGCGAGGAAGAGGCTGGCCGTAAACCCCGAGCCGAGTGCTCCTTCTACAGCGAATGTCGTCGTGCTCTGAAGCTCCTCTTTCGGGCTTTGGATGGCCTCTCCAACGCCCAGGCGTTGTCTCGCAAGTTTAGCTGTCCGCTACCACTTTTTCATCAACGTCGATTTTCGTGCAGAAAGCGGATCACATCTTCATACATTTTTCTGAAAACCTAAACTTCTCATTGGATAATAAATATTAAATTTATCTCGTATATCTTCACGTGTATTGGTCTCAATAAGCAACACAAAAAAACATATCAGGCTCCAGACTGAGTTTTGTAAGGCGCTTACTTAACAGATGTTAAAAAAACAATTTACCTGCTCACCACTACGTCCGAATAACGTCAACCTAGTTTTTGACCTGACGAAAAAACAATGCTTATTGGAGCCAGTCATGTGATTAAAAAACATAAAGGTACGAGCGAACCCAGTCAGTGAGAATTTACGACAACTAGAATTTGCTAAACGAGTTCACGACGCTTGAATCATTACTACAGCGAAGTACCAAGTTAGGACGTCAAGTTCTTGAACACGAAAATAACTTCACTGAAATTCAAACTACAATTTAAACGAAACAACTCACTCCCCAATTTCTACAACTTAAAGTTTTATAACGTAATTGAATAAGTTTTACTTATTCAATTACGTTATTGAATCTTACGAAAAATAAGTACGAACAATACATTCAACTACGAGCAACGAAAACAAACGGAACATTCACTTCTCCATTGTACCTGTTAGTTATTTTCTTGTATTCTTTCTCTTGTTTGCTTTTTATTTTCTTACACATTCGTAAAGTAAAAAAATGTGTGGGTTGATTTATGCCGTCAATACCACTACACAAGGCATTGTATCAAGTGTTAGTTAGGGGGGGCCGTTCAAGATGATCTAATTGGCGAGCTCGGTACGAAGCAGGGGGCTCGCTCGATATGGCCTTGTGCGCCTGGGTCTTGTTCTCTTTCTTGTGGAGAGATAAGGCCCCTCAATAACGATGAGGCATCACTCACCTGGCTGGTGATTCGCGAAGCCCTCTGGGTCGGCAAGAGACTTTGTTCAGCAGGCTTGGAGAAATATCCAAACTGTCGTCGCTGTACTGGGGAAGTCGAGACCATTGGTCACGCCTTCTTTCAGTGCAGGGCGGTAGTGCCGTTGTGCAGTTTTGTTGAAGGCCTCATGGTTCGCATGCTGCAGGGAAAGTTTTTTGTCCTTGAAGCCAGTTCTGTTTGTAGCAATGTGGTGCCGCAATTGACGAAGGCTGAACACTATGTGTTCTGTTGCTTACTAGGGGTTATGCGAGTCGTGATTTGGACGACGCGAAAGAAGGAATTCTATGAGGGCGAGAAGTTCACTTCTTCCCAACTGATCTTGTTCTTTCAGCATCAGCTTAAAGTCAAGATTAGGGACGGAAAGGGCGGCGGTTCACCTCATCAGAATTTGGCAAAGGTGGGTGAATCTTGCGCGTTTGTGCCGAGTAAAAAGGGGCTGACCTTGAGTGGCATTTTGATGCCGGTTAGGCATTAGGATATTGTTTTCCTGGGTTGAACATAGCAACCCATCCCGAGATTAGGCTAGAGTAGGATTTTGTATTTATTCTTTTAGTTTTTCTTTCTTGTTCCGGTAAACTTAGCTAGGTGTGTTTGCTCATTGGTCTCTTTATTTCTGTCCCCCTTTTTTTTTCCTTTAGTTTAACTCCCCCCCTCCCCTCGTGTAGGTGGTCAGTGATGTCGGTTCTCTGGTGGATGCGGGGCGCCTTTCGTTTCGCGTGTGTGTTTTTCGTATTTGTTGTTGTGTATGAATGAGTGTGTGCCTGTGTAGATGCAGGAGGAATGAATGTGTCCTTTATTTTCATAGTCCCGCATCGATTTCGTCCGGTTAACTGATATTTCTGTCACGTTTAAAGTTTGTGGGGGGTTTATTACTAACACTAATTTTTGTTTGATTTCTTGTATATATTTTTGTCATATTATATATACTCATTGGGGATCTTTTTAAAAAATTGTTGTTTTTATGCCCCTCCCCCAACAGACAATATTTGTACATAAGGGGAGTATTTAGGATTTTCATTGAGTCAAAGAGGTGTTTTGGTGGATGCAGTAAGAAAGGTATGGATAAATGTGTTGTTTTGGTGAAAGGAATATTGTTTTGTATGATAGGGTCAGTGGTTGTGGCTAGCTAAGTTTTATATTAAGACAAGTGATGACCGTCCTTTATCCCAACCCCCTTTTTGGCCTTGTGCCACATTTGTTGTATTTTTTTACACTAATAAATATTGCCATCTCAGTCGTTGCTTTGAATTTTTCGGGTTTGAACTTGCTTACTTGTTTCGTTAGTACAAGTTTAGCGATTGGTCAACCAATCACATATTTTAGTGCAAAATCATCTTTTCTCGCGGTTTCGCTGAGAGACCATCTGTAGCTTTAAAAGAGGCGACCTTTTCACAAGCCGCCAGTAGAGCCCACTAAATTTCGTCTGTCAACACAAACCTATGACTTTACTCACAACATTTCAAACGCACACACAGACACAAAGTTTTGTAATACATATATACACATCTTTCTGTGACTCAGCCAAGTTCAAGCAACCAGGACTCTGTTGATTTCACAACACACTTTCTGATCAATTGTATTCTTGTGTTATCTATTCTAACAGCAGACTTGTTCTAACATTGATTCTAAAGAGAACTTTCTTTCGAATAATCAATTACAAATCAAAATACATTAAAAGGGAAGTAACTTCTTTTCCCTTAATCTATACATTGAATACAAATTATTGTATATTTTGTTCTTGTATGTTATTTCAATATATACTTGTTGATTCACATTTGGATTTTCGTTGTTTTCTTGAATCATTAATAATACAAAATATATATGTGCTAAAGAACACGCCATAACACTATTATTAGGAAGGATCAAAGTATTTTTTAATTTTTTGAATATTTAATAAACTTTTTTACTCCTTTTTAGAACATTCAAAATTTTTATTAAAAATCTTTTTTATTATTGCGACAGCAGTTGTACTAACTTTTAACAAATTTTGGCATCTTTTTTTGCGATGACAGACACATTAATTTGGAAATTCTTGCAAAAATCAAATAATTGATAGATTTTAATCATTTAAAATTGAATGAAATTTTCAGGACATATTCACAAATAAATGAAATTATTTTTGAAATTTTTTTTATTAGAAAATCTTAGTAATATATATATATATATATACATATATGTGTGTGTGTGTGTGTTTGTGTGTGTGTGTGTGTGTGTTTCAGTCCCTTAAATTTTATGAAAACTTGAGAAATTCATCAAGATAATTTATTTTTAAACATAAGCCTAACCTCTGGTGAGTGATACGCATGTCAGGAGTCGCCCCACAGAACCCTGCATTGTAGCATTATCAAGCAATCACTACTCAGGCCAGTAAAGAAGGAAATCACCAAAAAGTTAAAATCAAAGAACAGCGATGAGTGGGAAAAGTTTTAATTTAACGTTGATGGGATTTTTAAAAAGAAAAAGAAAAAAAAAAAAGAAGGAAACGTAGAAAAACGACAATTATGCTTCAGAAATTTTTGGCTACATGAAACAAAAAAACAAAATCCCGGAAACTGCAAATTAAATTGGAGGGAGAACGAAAGATTTAAATCTCTGAGGAAAGAATTGAAAGTTCAAAAAAAAAAATTTTAAAAAGCCAGTCCTGATGAAAAACAACCTCTTACTGAACTTAGGGACGAATTAAGAGGAAAATTAAAAAGAATCCAAAGAGCAGAAAGAATGAGGAAGCGAAGATTAAAAAAAAGTAAGCAAAGAACAAAGTTTTTCTCAGACCATTTCAACTACTGTAGAAGCATGCTTGCTGACAAATGCAATTGGAAACTACAACAAAGCAGTGAAGAGGTCTACAATTACCTTCAAGAGAATTCGTGAGAGTTAAAACTGGATTCTGAAATGATAGCTTAATGAACCTTGAACCTCCTTTAAAAAACATTGATAGCAAAGTACCAGCATGGAAGGAAATTCAAGAAATAGTAGAATTTACTAGATCTGTTTCTTCCCCAGGACCCAGTTGAGTGCCTTATCTAGTGTACAAAAGATGTCCAAATCTCATTAAACATCTGTGGGGTATTATAAAAATAATTTGGAAAAGAAACCAAGTATCACTAAATTGGAAACGAGCACAGGGCGTATGACTCCAGAAAAATAGAATTCCAAAACTTTCAACCAGTTCATGATAATATCGCTTCCTGATTTAGAAGGTAAGATTTTCTTCAGCATACTAGCAAAATGACTAACAACATTCTTGAAAATTTATAGATGCATGGACACGTCAGTGCAAAAAGGTGGGATAGCAGGCATACCAGGTTGCTTTGAACAAACAAGTGTCATTTTCACAGTTACTAAGGGAAGCAAAAGGAAATAGGGGCAATCTGGTAATCCTGTGGTTGGACTTAGCAAACACACATGGCTCACTACCCCACAAAATAAGAGTAGCACTACACAGACACTATGTCCCAGCTAACATTATAATCATGGACTATTATATTGAATTTAAACTAAGACAAATAACTCGTATTCAGAATGGTACATTATAGAAAAAAGTATAACACTATTTCTTGCATACTATTTAATCTTGCCATGAATGTGATAGTAAAAACAACCGAAAAGGAATGTAGAAGCCCATTATCTTTAACTGGCACCCAACAGCTCCCCTACACACCACAAGAGCATATATGGACAATCTTACTGTGACAACATCAACAGTAACAGGCGGCAGGTGGCTGGAAAAACAAACCCAATGGGCAAGGATGAAATTCAAGCCTGAAAAATCAAGATTGGTAGCTATTATAAAAGGCAAGGTTGAGAATATAACACAGATTCTGTTGTGATGAGAACACAACTTCCCCATTCACGATAATGGAGCGGAAATTATCTTCGCCAAAAAAGGATCTAATTGTGACGACTAAAAGAAGGAGCACACGGGAAAGAAAACCAGTGGGGCGTTTTAGTCCGGATCCAAAAAGAAGACGACATTAGAAGCAAAAATTTTCAAAAGGGAGAATTTCAGCTTCGGGGGAAGGTGTTGTGATGAGATAACCCAACTTCCCCATTCACGATAATGGACGGACTGTTTGCGATTAAGTACGACCACAGCGGACAGTCAAGAGAAAAGGTCTTCGTTTGTTAACACCTATTGAGGTTAGCCTACTCCTGACTCTGTCTGTATTAACACACCTACATCCGATTATAAAATTATTATTGAAAACCAACACTCGGGTTTACTTTGTTTATTATATCTTGCACGAGATATTACAGATTGAAAATAAACGAAGTGTCTATTCCAATGTTGAGTGATAAGTCAATTAAAAGCCTTGGAAAAGTCATCGACCAAAGTTTGAGATATACAAAGCAATGAAAAAGGTGGAAAAGGAACTGGACACATGACTAACAAAAACCAACAAGTCATTGTTACCAGGCTGCTTCAAAAGCTGAAACTATCAACATACATTTATGGTGTCGGAGTTAACTCCTCCTTCACTTCAGTCCGTTAACCCTTTCACCAGGGGTCTCTCTTTCCTGGCTATAAATAGCCAATGACCCTTCGCCTCTATCTCTCTTTTTCCCTTCAGGCCTGTGCACTGACACCTTGAGGTAAACTCTCTTATTCCTAGAGGATTTTCAGCTATCAACCTCGAAATGTAGTCGCTAACAAGGGATAGCGTGGAAACACGCTAAGCACATATTCACACACGCACGCACACACAGAATATTCACACACGCACGCACATACAGAATATTCACACACACTTCGTCCTTTGTATTGTTTCCATGTATTGTAACTTGTTATTAATATATATTTGTATATACATATATTATCGGTCTTGTTTTTTGTTTGCTTTTTTACCTTCTTCTTTGGACTTAATCAAAGTCCAACTTTTTTATGTAGTTGGGCTCGGCGGGCAGGGAGTATCTGAACCTTGCGTTTCTTCTACGTCTGACTTCTATCAACAACATAACAGCCACGCCATGAACCCTCAACAAACCGTAACCGCCACGGCCCACTACAATGGCAAGGATATTGTTGTGATGTCCAAGTTTAGCACTAGTAAGTCGCTAAGCTCGTACGTCTACTTCTTTATTCTCGGTGACCACTTATATGAGTGTTCACTTATGCTTATGCAAATTATGCATACTAATTTGCTAGTATCACTACATCTCCCTGAACATTAAGGGTTTTATTCCTCTCGTAGATCTTGTACTCCTCCTTCTGCTATTTTCATCACTTTGCTCTACTTCTCTCTCACCCGTATTTCTTTCCCTGGGAGACCTAGATCTGTCCCGGGCTAGGCTGTAGTCATATGTGTTTTCTTGCATAATCTGGTCTTCGTCCGAACTTTCAGACTCATTCTGGCCCTCTTCATCCTGCATTGTTTCGTCTTCTGACGTTTCCTTCTGTAATGGTTGTTCTACCAACTCGTTATCAGACGGAATTGAAGACATTTCTTCGTCGTTTTGTTCTTCCTCTTCACCCTGGGTCCTTATTTGGTCTGCATGGGCTAATACACTATCGCCATTTTCTCTATTTATTATAGCTGTATTGTGGCCTTTTTGCATTATAAATTCTGCCCTTTCTGGATCTGCATCTTTGTTCTTTTTGTACCACATTTTTTAATTTGTAAAATATGACATCGTTAGCAGAGCTCTAATCTGTCTTCCCATTAAAGCTGATGGGCTTTCTAGTCTTCCCGCATGTGGTATCGTACGATAACTTAAAGCAGTCTCGGTAGAAAAACTTCTACTTTTTCTTTTTGCTGAGAGCATGCTTTTAGCCCCTTTTTTACGGTCTGTACCATTCTTTCTGCTAATCCGTTTGATTGAGGGTGATATGGAGGTGTCTTATATGGTTTACACCCTATTTTTTCTAACCATACATTAAGTTCTTCATCACAGAATTCTGGTGCATTATCAGATACCAAGGTTTTTGGTACGCCATTTCTGGAAAATATGACTCTTAGAATCTGCTTTATAGTAGAAATTTTCTTGTTTGTAACCCGGATTATTTCAGGCCAACCAGAAAAGGAGTCTACTAATATTAATAAGAGTCCCACTCCATTAATGTATGCATAATCCATATGCACACGACTCCATGGCTCCATTTCTTTGGGCCACGAATGTAATTTGGTTTGTGTAAAGTTTCTTAATTCTTTACATCTCTTGAATATCCCGGCCACCAAGCTTCTAATTTTATCCTTTTTTGTATGGCCGCTACTCCACAGTGTATATCATCGTGTACACTTTCTATTATCGGTTTTCTTTGCGTTTCTGTAGGAAATACCACGTCCCCATTACAAATCACTCCATGTTCTATTGTTAATTTGTGTCTTATTTCTTTATAGGGTCTTTCCACCCTAGAACAATTTCCCCATGAGTTTTTTCTTATTCTCGATACTATCCTACTTAACACTGGATCATGTCTCGTTTCCGCAGCCATTCTGTCTAAAGACAAAACATCAGTCTCTATCAAATGTAGGAATGAATCTTCAAATTCTTCCTCTGTTTTATCTTTTTGACCCTTGTAGAACCTCAATCTTGATAGTGCGTCCACATGTGGAATTGAATTTCCTTTGACATACTCTATATCAAAGTCAAATGCCATCAATCTTATCGCCCATCGTAGAATCCTTTGATGTCGTGACTTTTTGGGTAATTCTTTCCTTAGGTTAAATATAAACTCCTAATGGTCTATGATCACTTCTTAACAGAAATTTTTTCCCAATTAAAATTGTCGGGCTCTGGTAGTTGTCCACACGATAGCCAATGCTTCTTTCTCTATGTTCGAGTAATTGAATTCAGTGTTCGTTAATCTTCTCGATAAATACATTATCGGATGTCCTTCTTGTGATAATATTCCCGATATTGAATGTTCACTTGCATCTGGAGTGAGTGTTATGTCCTTTTTTGGATCAAAAATTTTCACTACAGGTTTCTTTGACATAATTTCTTTTAATCTTTCAAAAGCTTTTTGCTGTTCGTCTGACCACATAAATTCTACATTTTTTTTCTTAAATTTGCAAACGGTTCCATCAAGTCCGTCAAGTCCGTGTATTTTTTTGGTAAGTATTGCCTGTAAAATTTACCAATCCCCAAAAAGATTCCAATTCTTTTTTATTTGTAGGTGTAGCTACTTTTAGTATTTAGTTTTTTATTCCATATGGCATCCTTTTCCATCTTAGTAAACCTATTGGAGTATTTATCGTGGTTACTTCTTTGAAGTTCTCGTCTATTGGTATTTGGTGGTATGCCGTTTTTAAATCTATTTTTGAAAAAACGGTCGTCCCTGCCAGTGCTTGTAATGTAAGTTCAACATTGGGTATGGGATATGAATCCGAGCATATCTTGTGATTTACTCCTATTTTGTAATCTCCACAAATACGTAAATCGCCATCTGTTTTCCTCAACACTACAATCGGTGATGCCCATTTTCTACCTCCAGACGGAACATGTTCAAGAAGGTCTTGTTCTACTAATTTACGTAGTTTTGTCACTACTAATGGCAATAAATGTACTGGTAATTTTCGTGCCTCATAATAAGAGGGGGAAACATTTTCTTTACGTTTTTAAACTTGCTTTATAGTTTTTTAACTTTCCAGTTTTCTCCATTTTTATTTCATTAATTAACTTGGTAGAATTTATGTTAAGCACGTCGTTTCCAATAAGTCTGTGGTTTTTTTCGCAACTTGTAACAACTATAGGTATTACTTCAAATTTGTCTTTTAACTCTAAGGAACCTTCAAAGTATCCTAATGTTTTTATAACCGACCCATCAAATTAGCGGAGTTGTAAACTGCTTTTTCGTAAAGGTGGCTTACCAATGCGTTCCCCAAAATATTTTGGTATGAGTGTTACTTCACTCCCAGTATCCATTTGCATATCTAAATTGCAGTTATTAATTTTGACCATTACTATAATGTCTTTTTTCTTATGTTCCATTTTTTTATACTCTTATTTTTAATGTAAAAACTTCCCTAGCGGTGTCGTTTTCTTCAATTCTTTCCACATTTTTCTTTTTTTAATTTACACACTGCTTGAAAGTGGTTCTTTTTTAAACAATTATTACAAGTTTTTCCAAATGCTGGACATTTTTCCTTTTTCATTTCGTATTCACGTCCACAATACGAACACTTTTTTTTATCTTCTTTAACATGTACGTATCAACGAATATTTGTTCGCCGGCCTGACTTTTATGATGGTTGTATTTCTGTATTAGTTCTTGTTGCTGCATGAAGTCAATACATGTATTTAAAGACATATTTCCTATTTGTAATGGTTCCATTATTTTATATCGGTGTGATGCATTGCACATACCTTCAATTAACCTTAATTGACTCAAGTCCTCTTCAATAGTCTGTTCGTCTTGTCCAAGTTTTTCAAATTCACAATATCTACTCGCATTTCGTAGACGGTGTAGATATTTTATAATTGGTTCGTCAATTTCTTGTTTCATCGACATGAATTTCGTTCTTTCTGCCACTACCAGCCTTTTCTTGGGTCTCATATTTCTTCTTACAATCTGACTTATTTTTTCGAAAGTCAGGTCTTCCAAATTTGAGGGATATGCCATGGTGGAGACTTTCATTACCACCTCGCATCCAGCTGTAGCCAAAAATAAATCTGTGATTTCATTTTCGCCTCCCTTTTCCTTGTTGTCTTTCAACTTTTTTGTTCTTGCAGTGGCAGAGAAACAACGAATCCATGTAGCCACGAATTCTGGATCTTTCAGAGACAATTGATATCCTATCGGCGACACCATTGTTGTGATGTCCAAGTTTAGCACTAGTAATTATTTATTTTGTAAATGATACAAAATTGTGGCACAAGGCCAAAGGGGGCGTGAGGAGAGGTTGGCCTTTCACTAGCTATTCTATTCCTAGTTAACCACACTCGTGACCCATTCATTCATTACAATTACACATTCACCACAAAAACTCATCCATCATCTATCACTTCAGCACACACCACAATACCTCATATACACAAGGGACCTACTAAACACCCCATGAATTAAAAATTTTAATGTTCATTTATATATATATATCCATAAAAATTCAATGAAACACAAAATGATGGGGAAGGGGATTTGAAACCCAATAATAAAATCAAAATATCAACCGAAAACAAAACTAAACAAAACAATGTTAGTAGGCCCCGTCTACCCCTCAAAAATAATGAGATTGGCCGCTGTATTCTGTCGATAGACAAAATCAAGAAGCACACTCACTAACGGAATGGGAAGAGAAAAAAATAAATGACGGACTATGTAAATCAAAAGCTGACTCTGCCGAGATGAAAAGTGGGGACAAAAAACAAACTGGGAAGATTGGGAATCTCGACGTATGCCATAACAAAAGAAAAGCCGGACATAGGCCAGGAACAACACTTATTCACATTAACTAGGAACACAAAATAGAGACTACCTTAACCAGAATGGGGGTCCATAGGAAACCGCCCCGTTGCACTAAGGGAACTTAAAAAAGAAAATCAAGGCTACCACCGTCCACACGAACCAGGCTCGCCACAGTTACCCACCTTTCGCTGAAATCTGTCGAAATCAAACGCTTTCGATCCGATCTGATTTTCACCCCAAGCTGATGCTTAAAGAACAAAATCAGATCCTGATACGAAAAACGATCATTTCGCAAGATTCCATCCTTTCGCGACATCCACACAACCATTCTAGCCACGGCTAGCAACGTAAAAAACACCATCCGTTTTACCCCGGAGTATGGGGGCGACTCATTGTCACACACGTACGCGAGATCAATGGACACGAGCTGCTCGGGAGCGATACGAGTCGTCAACTCGCCGACATAATCCCAGAAAGGGCGCACCCGAGGACAATGGTAGAAGGCGTGCGAAGCCGTTTCCTCCAAACCAAGGTCACACCGGTAACAATCTGGCAAATCTGCCTTGCCCATTCTGAAGAGAATATCATTGAGAGGTAGCACATTCCGAATCAATCGCCAGCTAAGCGAAAACTCAGGGTTGGTGAGATAATCCGCCGCTGGCGCCCAAGACCAGAAAGAGCGCAACTCTGATGCCGACAAGCCGAGCCGGTCACCCAGAGGATCCTTCACGACCCCCTCCACTAACTCATGATACAATAGTCTCCGACGCCGAGAAAGGTCACTGGACCGAGGAATGACCTTCAAAGCCGACCAACACTCGCTGAGGAACTTCGACAATCTTCCACGACAGCCAAGAAATGGGGGGAGTGATGGTAAGGCGAGGGAAAGCATCCCTAACACTCGGCGCCAACATCGAGTCCTCCGTCAAAACGCGGCGTAGGAAGGCCAACCTCGAGGCATGGCGATGACTCGCCAGGTGTGGCCATCCCAGCCCCCCCATGACACGGACGCTGACAATAGGCTTCTTTGCAGACCCAATGCTTGCGACCGTCCCACAAGAGGTCGGCCATCAAGCGCTCGATCGCCTCCATACGTTTCCTGCAAAGAGGAAGTACAGCCAAGCGGTAAAGGATAAGGGGCAAGACGTAAGTGGCACACGCCTCAGCCCTACCCTTTAAAGACAACCTCCTTCGAAGCCAAGTCCGGAAGTCCCGAAAGCGCGACCCCCTTCCAGGCACCTAACCACAATCCGGAAGACTTGTCGCTGTGGCACGACACAAAGATGGATACGTCATCGGCGTACACAGAAACCCTGGCTCGAGCTCTACCAGGAAAAAAGGCAATTCCGCGTAGAGCCGGACTGCACGCCTCATCCCTCAGCCGGCGAAGGAAGGGTTCCAAGGCCAAAGCGTAAAGTAAGGGCAACAGTGGGCACCCCTGTCGTACCGACTGAGTCAGCGCAAAAGTTCACCTGTACCACAGCACTGGGGTAGCGATACAGGAGGCTAATCCACCTGCAGAAGTCGGGTTCGAATCCGGCGGCCTGCAGGACAGCAGCCAGGTACTCGTGGTCGACCCTGTCAAATGCCTTGGACTGATCCAAATTGATCAGCGCGGCCTGCTTGTCGTCTTTTACGCCCTCTATGATCGTGCGGATCAGATGCAGGTTGCTTTGAATTGTTCGTCCCCTCACAGCACAAGTCTGCTCAGGTCCCAACAAGCTCGCGACAACTGACTGCAAACGCTCCTGCAGGATCTTGGCCAAAATCTTTAACTCTGTGTTTAGCAGAGTTATGGGCCTGTAATCGTCTAAATTCCGCCCAACATCCTTGCCCTTTTTCAACAGCGTGATCACGCCCCTGGAAATCCGGTTGGGGTTGGACCCCTGCCGGAACCAGTTGTTGAACACCACTGTCAAAGTCGAGACAAAGATGTGCAACAGCCTCAAGTACATTTCGTAGGGCAGACCATCAAGTCCCGGCGACTTGCCTCTGCCGACCTTCTTCAATGCCAAGTAGACTTCGCCCTCTGTGTCTCACCCTCGCAGCTAGCCGCTTCAGTCGGCGAGAGCCAAGGAAAGTCAGCCAAATAGCTGCGAAACTCGTCGCCACTGAGACCAGGCTCCCTGGTAAAACGGCTCTCGAAATGCCGCCGAAACGCCTCGCACCTCCGGGGTAACGACGGATCTCTTCCTTGCGCATTTCGGCGCCCATGTTCACATCGCCCTCGTTAGACATCTTGTTTAACCTATGTCTAATTACCTGACCCTGAATTCCGTCCCCCCCAGCCACCGCCCTGGACAGACTATCCTCTAAAGTCTTCACCTTTTCAGCCTTATGTAGGGCGAGTCGTTGGCTAAATTCAGTGGAGAAGATCCTAATCCTATCCTTAAGATTCTCCCACCACCTACTCCCAATAACTGCCCCCACTAATTCCCGCTGCACTACTCTAGTTAGCTGTTGCTGAAAGTCCCTCCTGTCCAGTAAGGACAGATTGAACTTCCAGTGTCCAGCCATTCTAGGCCTAGTACCTAACACCATCCAGGCACAGACGAGTCTGTAATCTGAATAGTATAGCCGGTGGAACGTGGGACAATCTAGATCGACTCTTCTCACTAACATTCTGTCCAGGTAGCTGGCTACCTGGAGAGACGGCCAACTACGAGCCCACGTCCACATCTCCCCCCTCGGATGATCGACCCGGTATCTATCGACGAGCCCAAACTCGTCGATCAGATCAACCAAGCTACGATCGGCCGATGCCTTCCCGCTAGCTCCCCGCCCCCTATCTATCTTGGGGACTAGGACGGCATTCCAGTCCCCCATTAAGACTAAGCGCGAAGAATCAGCCAGGAACGGCCCCAACTGACGGAAAAAGTTGACGCGCTCACTCTGGTCATTGGGCGCATACACCGCAACGACTCGAAACGCATCACTGCTCACGGCAATATCAGCCACGATCAACCGGCCACCCGCGCCCACATGAACAAGGTCTACCCTCGCCCCCAGGGAACGTTTAACCAACAAGGAAACACCTCTGGCCTGCTGGTCCCCATATGTTGAATAGACGACAAAGTCGCTAGACAGCACACGAGCATCAGTCTCGTAAACAAAGTGTGTCTCCTGGATCGCAGCCACATCCACTCCGAAGGACCTGAAATCACAGAGCAGGCGGGCCCGCCTTACCCTGATCTCTCAGACCCCTCACATTCAAACTGGCTAGCTTAATAGACATGATTTAAGCCTAGTTCCCTTCAACACAAACTGGCCGGAAATCTACGGGTGTCAAGACCCCGACGTATTGTCCCAGACTCCCAGTACCTACATCGGACGTAATTCGTCCTTCTGTGACAATACCGCCAACGTCTGTGGGGAAAGTTAATTTTACCACCCTATATAGTGAGGGATGGAGAAGAACTGGGGCCCTCCCTGCACAATACTGCGCCAATTTTTTTTAAGCTCCGGTGTTTCCGCCTGAATCATCCGGAGTTTCGGAAACGCATCCTTTGCTTCTGCCAGATAGTCCCAGACTTTAAGGTTTCCCCTGGTATTCCTGATCAATGTAATAACACCGGGGGCACTAGGAAAGTTCCTTGGATCCTCTGTTGATTTGCCATCAACAGCGGTGCACTTGAAAAGAGGCCTCAAGAGCGCCTTCCTCTGGGAGGAAAGGTCCCTCTCGAGCCGCTCGCGGTCTACCACACAAATTTTCTCCCCTCTGGGCAAATGCCTCTTCTTTTTGCCTTTGGATTGGTTGGAGGAGAGAGAGGGGGAAGACGGAACCCTAATAGGGGAATAGTGTTGGCTTCTCGTCTTACCTTGTTGACGATCTTTTGCCGTTCTGTCTGGTTATGCCGGCGCGGAAAGTACCTTCTCCGCCTTACTCCGGCCTGCTCTCATTTCCTTCTTTGTATTATTGATAAAGTCCTCTTCCTCCTCTTCGTCCTCACACATTCCTCTCTTCAATGACGAAGGTCTAGGTGGAGGCACCTGCTTCACCTCCATACCTAGGTCCAGAACGTCCACCTGTTCCGGTTGTACCACTTTCTCAGCCAGCTGCTGCTTTTGCCGCTCCAGTTCCTGCTGTGCCTGCAGCCGCTGCTGCTCGTGCTGCTGATCCCGCAACTTTTGTCGTTTCTCCCGCTGCTGCTGCAACTGCTGCTGCTGCTTCAGCTGCTTTTGTTTAGCAGCCCCTTTACTGGGGCCATCCGACTTCTGCTGATGTTGTTTGACGGCAACCCGTTCCTGCTGTTGTTTTTCTCCCTCCTTATCTGGGACGTCCTGCAGTTGTTTCGTAGCCGCCTGCTCCTGCTGCTTCTGTGTATCAGCGTTCTGCCCCTGCTTCTGGCTGACTGCAGCCTTCTCAGCGAGCTGCTGCTGCTGCTGGAGAGGTGAGGTTGCCACTTTTGCTCTCCTCTTCACCACTTCCGTCCACTCACTACTGGAAGCTTTCTTAGTTGATTCTTCTGATGTTGGTACCGGTGCCTACTTCGTCGACGCTGCTGGCTTCTTGGTTGGACACGTCTTGGCCAGGTGTCCAGCCGCACCACACACCCAACAGAAGGGCCGGCAACCCTCGACCACCACAAAAATGCTTTGGCGGTTCAATGTCACCATGACCTCCATATCACTGGTGGAAATCCCTGCCTTACTCCTGATGGACGATACCCCCTCCACAGGGACATAGTCTGAAAAGAAGGCCCCCACATGGTCTTCGGTAATGTACATGGGCACATTGTGTAAGATAATCCTTGTTTTCCGAGTGCCCATATACTCCGTTTGCAGCCTCATTGTTTTCGTGGTGAGGGTGCATCCGGCCAGCGCCTTTGCGGCTTCCTCTGTTGCCAACAAAATGTCCCAGAACGCGTTTGGTCTGTGTGCCAAGACTTTGGCCCCGATTTTCAAAGCCTTTAGGGCTTCTTCCATAGGCTTCCTATTGACCGGTATGAATTTCCTGGTCTTAATATCAACTGTCAATAGGGAGATTGTCCTTGTTGCCACAGTCACCATGACCGAAGGCATTGGTACAAGTTCATCTTTCTTAATGAACTCCTTCAACTTTTCACGACGACACCTGTAATAGTCTGGCCTTTTTTGGGCCTTTCCGGCACCCAAGCAGATGGTGCAGTAGATGTACTGGCCAAAGGCTCTTTTTCCTGGGTCACCTCCGCCATGGCGGGAGAGTATTCCCCACAAAAACAAACAGTTCAAACAGTCCAACGAATACAAAAGAAAAGACAATGTCCAACTTACTTTGAAACTGGTAGTTCTATGCACAAAACGTATACTGGTGTATGCCAAAAAACAACACTGTAAGTATTAGTGAGCAAATATGTATCTACTAGTGACAAGTTTAGCACTAGTAAGTCGCTAAGCTCATACGTCTACTTCGTTATTCTCAGTGACCACTTATATGTGTGTTCACTTATGCTTATGCAAATTATGCATACTAATTTGCTAGTATCACTACAGATATTGTAGCCATTATTAATCTATGAATTTCCTATTACTAAGCTGGAAAGAAAAATAATCCGTTACCTCAGATGTTGGCAGGGAGTGCCAAAATGCCTGAATAGTCTAGCTTTATATAGTAAAATTAACCCTCTGCAACTTCCATTAAAAAGTTTGGAAGTTGAATTCAAAGTCATGCACACAAGGGAATTATTGCAATACAAAACACCATGAGACTTAAAAATAGCTTCAGCTGGGGAAAAGTGGTGAGCAAAAAAAGAAATTCAGATTGCAGAGGGAAGGATAAAATACTGGACTATCCTGTAGCAAAAAGATATGCTGGCCTTGCAAACAGTACAGAAACATGTCTGAGAAGAAAAAAAGGCAGTTAATTCAAGAAGAAATATGGGTGGCCACTGAAGAGACATGCTTAAGGAAACTAGTTGGAATGAGTCAACAGGGTGCATGTACAAAATGGGAGGAAATCCTGCAGCGAAAAGTAACATAGGCAGACATATGGGGGATGAACTACAACTGAATCTAGTTTACCATCAAATCAATGTTTGATGTCTTGCCAAGGAAAAAGACTCAACTAGTCACCTGTGCAATGGAATAGGTACATTAAAACACATTCTGAGTAATTGCCCATTAGCACTAGGAGAAGGTAGGTACAGGTGGCACAACAAAGTATTGTGTATAATCACAAAGTAGAAGTAAAAAAAGAAATCCAATTTTTTTTTAAAGGAGGAAAGATAATGATTAACCTTTGACTTGAAGAGGCAAAGATTGAAGTGTGAAGCACCCACACAGGATTCTATTCACAAAGTGTCAGTCATTGGAAAAAAAAGAGTAGAACCTTATACATTTGGAACACAGAGGAAATGTAGATGATTCAGCTTTGTGAAAATGGTATGGCATTTTCTAACTGTAATTGTCTGAACTGATAGAACTAAAGAATGGAGTTCATTTGAACATTTCCTATGGAAATAGCGATAAAGTTGTGACAGGCTTATAATGATGCATCTATGAAAAACTACTGGCAGAGTGAAAAAATAAGTCCCCTCCCCCAACAACACCATGTAAACAATTTTGAATTTGATCAAGGCTGGAAAATGAGAATTTAGTAGCTCCAACCTAAGCTTTTTGAAAGAATTTACAATTATTATAGGTAAATAAAAGTTATCATTAATAGCCAGTCTTCTGAAGCCCAAGAGATGAATGTAGGTGTTGCTCAAGGTTCGCTTTGCAGTCCTACTTCTCTGCTGTATGTTAATGATCTTCACAGGAAAAATTTCAGGTCTATAGTTAATATCTATGCAAACAATATTACTGTTTATGTGTACACCTGCAAAGATTTCCATGATCAAAGCTTGGCAGGTTATCTCTCCTCTGATAATAGCTTTAACAGCTCAATGGGTTAAAAACTGGCTTGTAACATTCAATACCTCTAAAACCAAGCTAATAATGTTCCATAATCACCGAGCAGACCCTATATTTTCTCCAGTCATAATGAATAGTTATATTCTCAATGAAGCTCCATGCATTGAACATCTGTTGGGACTCAAGTTCATCCCAGATTTCAAATGAAACTCATATATATGATCCATTGCTAAAAATACTGTGTTTCTTGTGTCATTTCAAGAAGTAGCTGACTTTTGCTATATTCTACCTTTATTAGACCAAAAATGCAGTATTGCTGCCATATCTGGATCAGAGCTACTCAATCCTCACTTTCCAGCCTTGATAGATTTCAAAAGCATTAATGTGGCTTTGTGGGTGATGAATTATTCCCAATTTTACAGTTACTTTCCTGCAGATGAAAGACTATTGCTATTCCATCACTATTTCCATGGCAAATATTCAGACTAACTACATTCTTAGTTTCACCAGTACATACCTTTAAAGTTAAGAACTGCCATGCCACATAGACAAGGTTGAATAATCTTCATTCCCTTCATATTTCATTGGTAAGATGCTTGAGAGGATGCTTCTCTACAATCTTACCCACTTCAAGTCTGGGGTCAACCATTATCTATCCTACTTATCCTCATAATCTGCACTTCTCTTCTTACATCCATACAACAACCTCATTAAGTAACCCTCTACCTTGAGTGGCTTTTGGACCTTGTATTGGGTGAACATTTAGTAAAAAATATGGCAGCAATACTCCTTTTTTGGTTTAAGAGATAATGTATGGCAGAAGGAGTCAGATACTTCTGGGAGGAATAGAATAAGCTTTTTTATTATTATTATTATTTTTTTTTATATTATTTAATATTATTATTATTTTTTCAAGTGTTAATTTTCTTACCTGTGCTGTAATAATAAAAAAAAACAACTTTTAATTAACTGTCATAAGTATTTCGTTTTGGTTTTCAGTAAGTTTAACAAATGTGTAAATATTTATTTAAAAACACATATTGAAAGTAATTCTGTTTCAATGGTTTGATACAATTATGTGACACAAGTTATAAAAAATACAAGGTTGTTAATTTTAAAAAAAAGAAAAACGTTGGAATGTTCAAAGAAAAAAAAATCACACTTCTTTCCTAAATGCTCACGTTTTCAGAATCTTGAGTAAAAAAAATATACTGAGGCTTTAGAAGAATTTGCAAATTGAGTTTAAAAAGGGGGATAATTCATGTTAAAGACTATTGTAATTGACATTATTTTAATGGTACGTTCTTTTTTTTTCATTACTGGAAGCTCATACTGTCATAAAAAGTTATAAAAAAGTAAAATTTCAGAAAATTTAATTTAAAATATTAAGTTAAGTACACATTAAATAAAGATCAACAGTTTTCTAGAGAAATAAAATTTGTGTGGAGTAGCTTCCCTTAAAGCAGAAAGTTTGTATATATTCGGGTTTTTTATTTTTTTTATTTAACAATGGATTGCGACTGGTGGAGTTTCATGTTTCCCATCAACAGATGTGGTCAGTGTTCGAGCACAGGTAATCTGAAATTTCGAATGCTAATTGCAATCAAATCTTTTTCACTTGGAAGATCGGCCGAAACAGATCCCCTGCGCTAAGAAGACTAACAGTAAAAAACACATAAACCGTTGGTGTTGCATTTTGATAAAGAAAATAAGTGGAATGTAAAAGCATACGATACCAAAGTTTATAAAATATGTGAATAAAGTACATTTACAAAAATAAAAAGCACTCTCACATCGAATATACGCTTCAAAGTTAAATCAAACTGTATGATGTATAAGAAATTTTTAAACTGCTTGATCGTGTATCGTCTGCTTTTCTGAGAGAAAGCAGACGCTGTGTTGGGCTTAAACTTTTGAATTTCAAAAATATTTTTGGTACATTTCGATTTTTGGGAAAACAGCTATATTTGTTTTTCGTTCGAAACCATGCAATTCAAAAGATTTCCTACCAACTTCCGATAAGATTCGGAGCCTAACTATAGGTAATGAAAAAGGGGGCATTGAATTCAATTGAGTCGACGAACAGTTACTGCAGGAATCCAGGAAGAAAATGAACACGGAAGAAAATTGACAACCATAAGACTAGAATTGAAAGGAACATCAATGTCGCTTCCGCATGAAATAAAATCTTTCGTCGGGTGTGATTTTTCTATTCTTCGTTTTAACACGAACTTTGCTTCGGAAATTGTATGTATTCTTTGAAAACTATTCAAAGAAGTATTTTCTCCTTTTTTTCATTTTATATTTTATATTAATTTTATATTATATTTATATTTTATACGAAATGTTACCTCAAACGTTTGTTTGAACTACTTTTTATTTTATTTATTTATTTTTTTACCAAATAAAAAATCCTAACAAACATTCAACAAAAAAATCATCGAAAAGGTTACTTTTGAGAAGAATGTATAAAATTAGGAAAATAAGAGAATATGTTTTACTTTTAATTTATAATAGTAGTGAACTTTCTGAAATGTGTGATCTAAAACTGAAAAACATTTTCAAACTCCATCCATGGGTTAAAGAAGATATAAAAATTTGTTTCATATTTTTAGTTCATTCATTTGTATCTGTGTGTGTGTAACTACACACGCAGAGATACATATAGATTGACACACGTAGATTTAAAATTCGACAGACTGTTAAAAAAAAAACAAAAAAACAAGAAGCGATTATGTTAAAAATTTCTTACTGTATCAAAAATTGAATATTTTTTTGTTTGTTATTTTGACATACGGTATTTTACAAAATATCTTGTCGGAATTTATGACATTTAAAAAAAAGTTTGTCGGCGAAAAGGCGAAGAAAATGATAGTGTAAGGATAAAAACGTATTTTTATATTGCAATAAAATTTAAAACTTAGAGAAACACTCCAATTTCAGCTCACAGTAGTAGTTGGTTTTAGCGTTTCATTTAACTTCCTTTTTTAAGTTTTGTATTTCGGATATGATATTTTTTTGTTTTTATTTCTGGTGCTGGTAGATCAATCATTTCTTTTATTTTGCTTAATTGTTCAAATTCTGAAACTTAATGGTAAATGTTGAATTAAAATTCAATTTAAAAATAAATTATATTGCATTTCGGACACCTTTTCGTTTTATTTCGAATTACATCACTTTTCTTGTGAAAAGTATAGCTCGTAAGTTTATTTCAATAAGTTTACAAACTTTACATCAAATGTAAGGGGAATAAATCAATGTTTACTTTAGTATGTAAAAATCGTTTGAAAGGCTAAAAAACCGACTATATATTCTCCAATTTTATAAGAATCGTTAAGGCATTAGCAACAAACATTCTAAAAATCAAAACCTTTACATTTATTTCTCTCACCAACACTTATTTAGAAAATGTGCCTTTTTAAAAAGTTTATAACTTAAGGCAAGGGGAACGCATGATGAAAAACTTTCTCTAAATTTTCATTAGTAAAAGAAAAAAACCATCTAATAATGCGTAGAAATAAAATATGTATTTCCTATCTTTCGAAAAAAGCTTAAAATTGAAGGTTAACGTAAATCAAATAAATAATTTTTAATATGCTTAGCTTAACTAACAACTTTTCTCGAATAATTACTAACGCACGCGTGTAAGTTCACTTTTCACTCAGTTTTACTTTTCTTTCTTTTTTTTTTAAATATATATATTTTTTTTAATGGGAGTTAATATTTGATGTATTTTTTTAAAAGAAAATCCTCCAGAATTTTTTCTGTACCTATATGCATCCATCAAATTTTAAAAATCTTTCTCTCAGTTTTTACTCTTCTCATTGTTACAGAAATTATTTCAAGTTAAAGTTAAACCGTCTTTTCAATTGTGTGTGTGTGTGTGTGTGTAAATTAAGAAATTATTTAAACATAGTTTAAATTAAACTAGTAAAGTCTGAGACATGTATTATTACGTAATCAGAAATAAACTTGTCTATCACAATTTCTCAGAAATATTTAAATTAACTTCTTTTTTTTTCAGAAAATCATATATTTTATGTTCAGAAATGAAGAAAAACAATGAAATGCAACGTTTTCGTTATGCACTTTCATTCAGGTAACGAATTTTAAAATTGTTCAATATGTTTGAATCAATATGGAAATGGCGTTATGGAAAGTAATCGTTTCGGTTTACTTCTTTCAGTGCTGAAATTGTCTTTAATTTAAAACTGAAAGCACAAATAAAAATAGAAGCTGTTTACTTGCACCCATCTTTAAAAACCCACACTAAAACTATTACTTTTACTTTTAAAGTAAAACCAGATGATGTAGCGGACTCAGAGAGGAACGTAGCAGCTGTTTCAGTTTTACTGAAACAATGCCTTTTTTAGCATTTGAGCCGAAATATTTTGTTTGATGACCCACATTTGCTGTTACGAATGATGTTGTTAGTTAGCTGTTTAAAGATCTATGCAAACAAGGATTTAGATTTTTTTGTTCAATCTTTTTATACTTATGCTGAATTCCACTTTACGTTTTTTCAGTGTTGATCACACAGAACTGTGAAAACAAAGATTTAAAATAATGTTAAAATTAAAAATAACACTTTTACTTAGTTTATCCGTGTTAGTTTTTTTTTGTTTTTCTCTATGCATGTGTATGTGCATCAGTGTCTTTTCGATTTCTGCAAAATGCGACACATGCAAATGCAAAAACCTAAGTTGAAAAAAACATACAATAAATAAATCTATAATAATTGTTTTTTTTTTTAATTTTTTAACCTATAAAAACAAATCATTTCTATATATCTCCTCGCAATAATTACTCACGGTTCTTTAGATATCTTACCAACAAAAAAACAATCATTTGTACAAATTAGAGAGAGAAACGTCCATGTGGGAAAAAAAAACAAAACAACTCAAGTCAAAACTATTTTTTAAGCGTATGCTTTTTTTTATTTTTACTTCTGAGTAATTTTCTGATGGCTGATTTATGTAACATTGTGTAATAGTCCAGTAGGGTAATGAAATTTGTTGGTACTTATAAGAAAAATTTAAATAAACTAGAAAAACTTGGAGAAAAAAGTCCTTGTAAAAATGAAAGTGACAAATATAGCAGCATTTAAAACTATTATGGTTCCGCTGGGGATCGAACCCAGGGCCTCTCGCGTGTGAAGCGAGCGTGATAACCACTACACTACGGAACCAAGCTTGCGAAAAGTTTCTAATTTCAAATATACAAACAATTACTCTTTTACTATCAGATTTTCTTTTAAAATTAAATATTTTACGTAAATATTAATGAAAGTAGGATACTTCAATACTGTGTAAGTGCTTACAGAAAAAGAATAGTAATTTTTGCATTTTGTTTTGTTGATAATTAAACAATAAACATTGTCTACCTTTTTATACCATAGTTTTTAAACAACAGTCAGTTAAAGGAAAGCTGTTTTTTATAGACAAACACGAAAAAAGTGTCTGTTCATTGGAAATTGAACTCGCAGGATAAGCATTTATTAAAAAAAAAGAATGGTAGCAATAAAAAATTGAAATGGGGGCAATAACTATGATGATTGTGTGTGTAGTCATGGTACTTACCATTAGTCGTCGTGGAAGCGATCAGAGGAAGTAAAAATGTCATATTTAAAATAAGTGAAAGTACATTTCGTTAATAATGTGTAGCATGTTACATACCGAACAGAAATTGTGACTAATCAAAGTTTCATGGGGAATGATTGCATTTAAAATTTACCATCAATAAAGTTTAGGTTTTATCTACTAACAACTTCTGGTTCGAAGTAGTAGGGCAGTTAAAAATGAGGATCGAACTCGCTCACTATGATTATTTCGCGAGATAAATATGCTCTAACAAGAGAGAAATAGAAAATTACAGCAATTGAAATACCGACCGATAATTGGGTGTGGGAAAGTTCAAAACTAAAATAAATAAATTAAATTAAAAGTAACACTGTTGCGGGGCTATGTACCTTAATTTTTTTTATTGAATATTAGGGACAAAGTAGAAAAAAATCAATCAATAAGGTTCAAAGTCAAGATTTATAGATGGACATTGGAATAGGAAAGAAACAGTAAAATTAATTTTTATAAGTTTAATTATTGTAAATTGTAAAGTTTATTGTTTTAGTTTTATCGACCTTGTTCATTGACAAAAATTTCCTGTTTTTGTTGTTCTAAGTAACTCTTGACTCATTTTTGACATCGTTTTCTTGCCATCTATCCACTCAAATACGTCAAGTAGTTTATGGGTTGTTTCCTCTTTCTTCTCTTGCCTTCATTATGTCTTGTTGTGTGTGGTACATTCTCCAACCCTTCTTTTTTGTGGGAAACTTGTTCCGGCATTCCCACAAAAAAAAGGTTAGGTGACAGAAAAAAAAGCAACAACGGCAACTCTCCCTTTTAGGCGGAAGAATAAAGACTCAAACTCCTTCTCGGGGTGTAACAACAAAAGAAGAAAATATTTATTTACATACACAAAAAAAGTAAAAAAAGGGATATATACAAAATATGAGAAAGAAAGGGAGAAGAAAAAAGTTCTTTAAGCAAGTAAAGTGTCCTGAAGTACCTGTCTATATTTCTGAGATGAAGAATTATATACACGATTTACATTATTCGGACTATTGTCCTCATCTTTGTCGCCAACGTTTCGGTCGTTGTACGCCCCGGCCTTCGTCAGGTGGTTGGGATGTCGAACTGAACCCTTTATTTCGCTCAGTGGGGTAGACTGTTCTAGTTCCACGTCTGATCTAATGTCAATTATCTAATTCCCATCTCAAAATTCTCCA
>CAHIKZ030001195.1:45000-47500 GCA_903632075.3 Acanthosepion pharaonis
GGGTTTCTATAGTTACATAATTTTTGTTTATCTTCATCTGTTTTATTTTTATATTTCCATTGTCTAAAATTTTTTGGTTCTGGTATAAGTGTTTATTTAAGATATTAGCATTATGTTTCTTAATATGCTTATAAAAATAAAAAAATAAAAAAATGTCTTTAATAAATTGTCGGACTTTGTCCAATTCTTAATGTATGACGTCATTTGTTTACATTTGATACGCCATGAGCAGTTATGAATGTACGAGATTCATGGAAGATTGAAGTTTATAAGCAGTAAATTGGACCTTGCCTACCGAACGCTCCTTTGTGGCCGAGTCGGTTAAGGCACGTCAGCGTAAATGACGGTTCCGTATAGGATGCAGGTTCGAATCCTGTCAAAGGACGAATATTTTCTATGAAAATTTCTCGGACATTCAGGCCGGTAAATGTTATTTAATACTGTTTATTATAAACAGAGCATTTACTTAAATATATCTATAAAAAGAATGTTAAACATAAAAATGTCTTTAATAAATTGTCGGTTTTTGTCCAATTCTTTATATATATATATATATATATATATATATATATATATATAATTAAAATTGTAGTTAAATAAAATGAATTCTAACCTAAACTTATTTTTTACTTAGTACTACACGCACTTAAAAGAATCCAATAAGACACCTACAGTAAAATAAAATTAATATGAAATGCCAGAAGATGTAAGCTTTTGAATGACCCATGAGAAAACAATATATTACTAGGTTTATATAAAACAATATATTACTAGGTTTATATAAAAAATAAAAGTTTATTAAATCAGTGAAATTAAGTAACTATTTTTGCCGTTATTGTCATAAATTTTACTTAAATAATATTTAAATACAAAAAAAAAAAAAATTGTAACCTAATATACATGCTGATACTTGATGTAAAAAATAATTCTACATACTATAAGGGATTCTAATACATTTAATTGTTCTTAAAAATATAGTATATTAAAAATTAAAATATTTCAAATCGTAGTTAAATAAAACGTATTCTAACACCCCCAAAAATCTTTAAATATACAAATAGAAAAAAATGCGGTAAGAATTTTTGCCGTTAACAATAAATTTAAAAAAAATCCAGACGACATGCATTCAACGGATGTCAGATTTCATTGAAAAATACATCCCTACCCCCTACCAAAACGTAACTAATAACGGATACATCAAAATAACCTGTAACCTTGGAAAGGTGAATTATAATTTTAGCTGTGTTTTTAAAATTAAATTCGGGGCTTTTAGTTTCCATTTTTGAAACATGGTTAGAACTGTGTAGCGAAAGAAACCATATTTTAAATAAATCAATTTATAATATTAATGCTCTGTAAATTTACACTGAGCACTATTTTGTAAAAATAAAAATATCTATAAGAACACCGGATTATATATCTTACTGTTCTTTCTTTTTATCTATATATACATATATATGTAAATATATATGTATATATATATAAATATATATGTATATATATATATGTAGTTATATATATGTATATATAAATGTAGGTATATATATATGTATATTTATGCATATATATATATATATATGTATATATATATATATATATATATATATATATATATATATATATATATATGTATGTATGTATATACATATATGTGCATGTATATGTATGTATATGTGCACGTATGTATATATATGTATCTACATGTATATATATATATATATATATATGTATGTATATGTATGTATAAGTGCATGTATATATGCATGTATATGTATGTATATATGCATGCATATATATATATGTATATATTTATATATATATATGTAATGTATGTATATATATATATATATATATATGTGTATATATATGTATATATATGTGTACATATGTATATATACGTATGCATATGTATATACATGCATATATATATAGTTGTATATTTAGGCAGCAATCCTTCCTTTATGCATGTTTCATTAAAAACGACAGACAAAGTACTATGGTTAAGCTTTTTATTTTTCTTGTGTCCGAACAAGTGCTTTCTTTTCTGGACAAAGGGTGTGTAAGAACTGTGCAAATATTTTATATTTCTGAGCGCTTTCGGCTATCAAGTATGATTCGATTTTTCAGTTTATTTGAGTGCGTGCATTCTGTTTATGTCAGTGTGTGGTAGGGATGTTTTTAATTTCCGAATACGGTTAGTACATTGTGGCTTTGTTCGTAGTTAATATTGTTAAGAGTTAGCTTTTTCTTTTTTATTACTAAAGCTTCCATTATTTTTAGTCTTTTTTTGCAGGTGGATGCAGTTAATATAGTTTTCTACTAGTACGTTTCTAATGGAGTCTGTTAAATTTGTGTGTGTGCTTAAATGGGTTCTAATGGAGCTGTGATCAGATAGGTGTAACGTAAGACATCTGGATAAACATGTGGTTGTGTAACCGATGTAATTATTTATGAGTCCGGTTTGATCAGGAACACAGTTCCTTAAGGGGCATTTGAACTC